>JAJIBD010002943.1:0-29410 GCA_021461705.1 Cryptotis parvus
CCTGCTATGTGTTTTTTGGTCTCTCAGGTATATTCCCAGGAGTGCTATTGCTGGATCAAATGGGAGCTCAATATCTAGTTTTCGGAGGAATGCCCATATTGTTTTCCAAAAGGGCTGGACCAGTCGGCACTCCCACCAACAGTGGATCAGAGTCCCTTTTTTTCCCACATCCACGCCAGCACTGGTTGTTCTTGCTGTTTTGGATGTGTGCCAGTCTCTGTGGTGTGAGATGGTACCTCATTGTTGTTTTGATTTGCATCTCCCTGATGATTAAAGATGGAGAGCACTTTTTCATATGCCTTTTGGCCATTCGAATTTCTTCTTTTTTGGAAGCTTCTGTTCATTTCTTCTCCCCATTTTTTGATGGGGTTGGCTGTTTTTTCTTGTGAAGTGCTACCAGTGCCTAATATACCCTGGAATTAACCCCTTGTCAGATGGGTATTGGGTGAATATCCTTTCCCACTCTGTGGATTGTCTTTGTATCTTGGTCACCTTTTCTTTTGAGGTGCAGAAGCTTTTCAATTTTATATAATCCCATTTGTTTATCTTTGCTTCCATTTGCTTGGTTAGTGGTGTGTCGTCTTTAAAGATACTTTTAGTTTCAATGTCGTAGAGCGTTTCTCTTATGTTTTCTTCGATGTACCTTATAGATTCATGTCTGATGTTGAGATCTATAATCCATTTTGATCTGACTTTTGTGCATGGCGTTAGAAGGAGGTCTAAGTTCATTTTTTTACATGTAGCTGCCCAGTTTTCCCAGCACCATTTGTTGAAGAGGCTTTCTTTGTTCCACTTAATATTTTTTGCTCCTTTATCGAAGATTAAGTGGTTGTATATTTGAGAGTGTGTTTAAGGATATTCAGTTCTATTCCATAGGTCTAGGGTCTGTCTCTATACCAATACCACACTGTCTTAATTACAACTGCTCTGTAGTAGAGCTTGAGGTTGGTGAAAGTGATACCTCCCATCTTCTTTTTCCCAAGGATTGCTTTAGCTATTCGGGGTGGGGGTTTATTATTCCATACAAATATCAGGAGTGTTTGTTCAATTTCTTTTTGAAGAACATCATGGATATCTTTATAGGGACCGCACTGAATCTGTGTAAAGCTCTAGGGGAGTGTTACCATTTTGATAATGTTAATCCTTTCAAATCCTTGAGCAGGGGAATGTGTCTCCATTTCCTCAGGTCCTCTTTATTTCCTGAAGCAACGTTTTGTAGTTTTCTTTGTAGAGATCCTTTACATTCTTTGTCAAACTGATTCCTAGGTATTTGATTTTCTGCAGCGCAATTGTGAATGGGATAGTTTCTTTAATGTCCCTTTCTTCTCTTTTGCTGTTTGCATATAGGAAGGCCATTGACTTTTGGGTATTGATTTTGTATCTTGCCACTCTACTATAGGAATGTATTATTTCTAGGAGCCTCTTGGTATAGAGTTTTGGGTTTTCCAGGTATAATATCATGTCATCTGCAAATAGTGACAACTTGGCTTCTTCCCTTCCTATCCGGATGCCCTTAATGTTTTTTACTTCTCTGATTGCTATGGCAAGTACTTCCAGTACTATATTGAATAGAAGTGGTGAGAGTGGGCAGCCTTGTCTTGTCCCTGATCTAAGGGGGAAGGCTTTCAGTTTTTCCCCATTGAGAATGATGCTTGCTGTGGGCTTGTAGTAGATGGCCTGGATTATATTGAGGAAGGTTCCTTCAATCCCCATTTTACGGAGAGCTTTTATCATGAATGGGTGTTGAATCTTGTCAAATGCCTTCTCTGCATCTATTATATGATCATATGGTTTTTATTTTTCTTTTTATTGATATGATGTATTATGTTGACTTGCGGATGTTGAACCATCCTTGCCTTCCCGGGATGAATCCCACTTGGTCATGGTGTATAATCTTTTTGATGACTCTTTGGATTCCTATTTGCTAGTATTTTGTTGAAGATCTTAGCATCTGTATTCATCAGGGAGATTGGTCTGTAGTTTTCCTTTTTTTGTGGCATCTTTGTCTGCTTTGGGTATCTGGGTGATATGTGTCTCGTAAAAGCTATTTGGGAGTGTTTCTGTTTCTTGATTTGCCGGAAGAGCTTGAAAACAATTGGGAGTAGGTCTTCTTTAAAGGTTTTGTAGAATTCACTGGTGAATCCATCTGGACCTGGGCTTTTTGTGTTTGGGGAGACTTTTGATTACCGATTCCATCTCCTCGATGGAGATAGGTTTGTTGAAGTATTCCAAATCTTCTTGTTGCAGACTTGGGAGGCTATAGGAATTCAGGAATTTCTCCATTTCTTCTAGGTTCTCTTGTTTTGTGGCATACAGGCTCTCATAGTAATCTCTGATGATCTTTTGAATTTCTTTGGTTTCTGTTGTGATGTCCCCATTTTCATTTTTGATTTTATTTATTTGGGTTCTCTCTTTTCCTTTTCTTACAAGTCTTGCAAGTTGTTTGTCAATCTTGTTTATTTTTTCAAAGAACCAGCTTTTGGTTTCGTTGATCTTCTGGGTTGTTTTTTGACATTCCATCTCATTGATTTCTGCTCTAAGTTTTATTATTTCTTTCTTTCTGCTTGGGTTGGGCTCCTTTTGTTGATCACTCTCTAAGATCTTAAGTTTGTGAAGTCAGACTGTTTGTGATGGCCTTTTTTTTTTTCTGATGAATGCTTGAAGAGCTATGAACTTGCCTCTTAACACTGCTTTTGCTGTATCCCACAAGTTCTGGTAATTCGTCCAACACCACTTGTTGAAGAGGCTTTCCTTACTCCATTTTGGACTTTTTGCACCTTTATCAAAGATTAACTGATCATGTGTTTGAGGTTGGATGTCAGGATACTCAATTCTATTCCATAGGTCCACAGGTCTGTTTTTATTCCAATACCACGCTGTTTTAATTACTACTGCCTTGTAGTACAGTTTAAAGTTGGGAAAGGTGATGCCTCCTATCATCTTTTTCCCAAATATTGATTTAGCTATCCTTGGGGCTTTATTGTTCCATACAAATTTCAGGAGTGCTTGGTCAATTTCTTTGAAGAATGTCATGGGTATCCTTATAGGGACTGCATTGAATCTGTACAGAGCTCTAGGGAGTATTGCCATTTTGACAATGTTGATTCTCCCCATCCATGAGCAGAGAATGTGTTTCCATTTCCTCGTGTCCTCTTTTATCTCTTGGAGCAGTGTCTTGTAGTTTTCTTTTGTACAGGTCCTTTACACACTTGGTTGATTCCTAGGTATTTGATCTTCTGTGGCACAATTGTAAATGGAATCGTTTCCTTAATATCCCTTTCTTCTCTTTCGTTATTTGTATATAGGAAAGCCACTGACTTTTTGGGTGTTGATTTTGTATCCTGCCTCTCTACTATATGTGTCTATTGTTTCTAGGAGTTTTTTTTGGGTAGAGTTTAGGGTTCTCTAGGTGTAATATGTCATCTGTGAATAATGATAGCTTGACTTCTTCCTTGCCTATTGGATGCCCTTGATGTCCTTTTCTTCTCTGATTGCTATGGCAAGTACTTCCAGTACTATGTTGAATAAAAGAGGTGAGGGCACTGCAGTTATTAACTTACTTATTTCTATAAATTTCTGTGAGCAAGTATTAGGATGATTTAACCATTCCATAGATGTAGAAATAAAATTAATGTATACACTTCCACAAAATAGGCTTTTTAATATGTTAAAACTTTAGGGGTTGGGGCTTGAGCAACAGCCAATGGGTAGGGCGTTTGCCTGCACATGGCTGACCCGGGTTTGATCCCTGGCATCCCATATGGTCCCCTGAGCACCACCAGAAGTATTTCCTGAGTGAAGAGCCAGAATTAACCCCTGAACATAGCCGGCCATGACCCAAAAGCAAAAAAACAAACAAAAAACTTTAGGGGCAAACCCAACACATATGGAGTCTAACTCAAGACTTTTTGGTTTTTAATCCACTTGACCTTTTTATGAGATGCCATTTCTTACTCTTATTTTCCCATTCTGACTTTTTCTTTAGGTTTTCCATGATGATGATGCCATCCCTGGATGGGAAGGTAAAATCGTAGCCTGGGTGGAGGAGGGACCATGGCGAGAATTAAACCAAGTGTTAGGTAGAAGACTTACGGAACTTGACTCTCCCTGGCTGCTTGACTCAGGAAACAGGACTGAAACCGGAAAACACTCCCGAAGTTTCTAGTTCATGCTGCCAAAAGAGAAGCTTCTCCAAGGGTAACCGCCAGAGGCCAGCCCTGTTTGTGGGCCTGGCACATGTGGTCCTTAAAATCCTTGTGAAAATGGAGACCCCCTGGAGTTCTTCGCTCTGGGAACCACGGTGTTTAATTCTGCTCCTGAGGCCTTAAGCAATGGGAATAGGCCATTCAGCTCCGACAGGGGCACAGCTGCTCAGACCTGGAAACTGGGAGTCAGGTACAGCACTCCTGCGTGTTAATAGTATTATGTGGCCTCGATGGTCTCAGCAGAGGCCCGCGTTTGTACTCACAGACAAGGCATGGGTAATCCGTTTCCTGCTTCTTTGCAGCTACTGCAAATGCATCAAGGGGGAACCCGCTCCTCAGCCATCTTTTTTTGGACTGGTTGTGGATGACGCAGAATCTTGGACTGGCAGGAAAACATCTGCCTCACATGTGCTATCCTTGGCCGAAACCATAATGAAGTTAGACCATGGGCTGCCTCTTGTGTCTTAACTGGTTCTACAACTTGTCCTTGAGCCCAAGAGGACATATTTCATGTACTGCTCTGTTTCTCCGGGACTCTTTTAACTGTGGAGCCTTTTTTAAACATTCTAACTGATGAACTTGGTATTTGAAAGGAATAAGGAGCTTAAGCTCCGTGAATCCAGGCGGGTGTGAAAAGGTGCTGCTAGCCATAGCTTCTTGACTTTCTTTCCCTTAGGACTTCGTTTCGCTCTTGGTGTCTCCTTGGCACTCAAAAGGGAGATAGACCATTAATTTCAGTATTTGTAATTTTTGAGAACCGAGCATGAATTACTGGTCTGCCCCTCCTTGTTTCAAAGCCAGAGGTGTTTTTTTTTTTTTTGTTTGTTTTTTCCTATTACCCTGAATCTAGGCTGATCCTTTAGGGGCACAATGGAAACCAGGGGCATGGAGCATGAGCTGTGAATGGCTGAGTTGATTCTGGGTTGAAAACAACCTAGAATACTTTCTTACATGTGGCGTTGTTAAGTGTAGTAGCTCAAAAAAAAAAAGTTGAATTACCAGCAGTTAGTCAGTAACTTGGGTTTTCTCATTTATTCACCAACGATCATCAGCCATTTTACACATAGATACAAAGATCCTATTTAAATGTATATAACACACATTTCCAAAAAGCAGCCTGCCTGTGACCGCCAATGTACACTGCCAACCTGAAGACTTAGACAGACCAATTCTGGGTTCCTGACTGGTCTGTCTAGTTCATCTTCTTGTTCAGCCATTTCCAGCAGAAGACTGGCACTTTTAAGAGGACATTTCATTATTTTCTATGGATCTGTCTTTTAAAAATGGTTCATGTTTGGAAAATTCTTTTTGTACTCATTTGCTTTTTTTTTCGTCTGAGAACCATGTCTATTTTTATAACTTGAGTGTGAGTTCTGTATATTCTCACATTCTGTATACTCTCCATTTTCTAGAGAACCCAGTGGCTTTTTACAGGCTCTTCTTACCAGCCCTTGTGCTTTCAGAACAGCTTTATTTTATTAAGAGTATATTAATGATAACTAACTCCAGTTCCAATTCTACCTGCCATGTTGGGGTGGAGGTGGTTTTAATATAAAATTGATCTCTCCTCTTAAAGACAGGAAGAGTTCAAAAGACAGTTAATATGGTTCATGTACATTAACCTGGTTTTTTTCTATTCATGGAATGATTTCTCATTGGCAGAGACTGGAAAAGTTTGGGAAAGTCAGCCCAAGATAAGAATTCATTATGGAAGCAAATAGAAGAAAACAGCTTATTCTTAGGGCCTTTTCCCCAGGAAGCCGGAGAAAAAGTCCTTGAGTCATCAATTTCTCTGTTGCATGTGAACTTTTCGTGTTTTGCTCTTCAACAGCATGAGGGTTATCAGGCCAAAATCCGTTATTGTATTTTCCATATGGTACATCTTGAACGTTTCTCTCATATCAGTTTTTTAATTGTCAGGTTTTATTTGTTTTAGCCATCAGTCTTAACCATTATGTGGAATTTAACTTTTCAGAGAAAATTAAATAAGAAAAATTTCAAAGTCCTCAAGCTGATTTGTTGTGCTACTACTTTGTGTCCTTTGGAAGAAGAGCCATGTGGCCTTTGCATCCGTAGGAAGTTGAGGTCAGGAGGGGAAAAGCCGCCATTTTCCCCCTTCAGCTCATTAATATCCTGTGCCACAGGTAATGACTAAGTACCCTTGTTATTGCTCCACTAATTCTTGTGTCAAAAGTCTTGGTAAGCCTCAGTACACTTTTTTTTTTTTTTTTGGGTAACACCCAGCAATGCTCAGGAGTTACTCCTGGCCCTGCACTCAAGAATCACTCCTGGTGGTGCTCAGGGGACCATATGGGATGCGGGGATCAAACCTGGGTCGGCTGCGTACAAGGCAAATTCCCTACCCGCTGTGCTATTGCTCCAGCCCCACCTCAGTAGTTTCTAAAGACTGAGAAGGCTTCTGAGGGGTCTGGAGCAATAGTATGCGTAGTAGGACATTTGCCTTGCACACACCATCCCAAGTTCAATCCCCAGCATCCCTGAGCACCTCCAGGAGTAATTCCTGAGCGCAGAGTCAAGGAGTAATCTTTGAGCATCACTGGGTATGACCCTCCTTCCCCCAAAAAGAAAAAGAGAAGGCTTCTGTGGAGTGTCTAATGATTTATTCTAGCTTAAAAAGTCTGATTGGGGGCCGGGCGATGGCCCAGCGGTAGGCGTTGCCTTGCATGCGGCCGACCTGTGCCGGCATGGGTTCGGTCCCCGGCATCCCATATGGTCCCCTGAGCACCGCAGAGGGAGTTATCCCTGAGTGCAGAGCCAGGAGAAACCCGAGCGCTGCCAGGTGTGACCCAAAAAAGCAAAATAAATAAATAAAAAGTGTGATTGGGGGGCAGAGTCATAGTACAGCAAGGAGGGTGCTTGCCTTGCATGTGGCCCACCTGGGTTCGATCTTCGGCATCCCATATGGTCCCCTGAGCACCGCCAAGAGTAACTCCTGAGTCCAGAGCCAGAAGTAACCCCTAAGCATCGCCAGGTGTAACCCCCCAAAAAAAAAAAGTTTAAAAGTCTGGTTTATGGGCCAGAGCAATATAATATAGTGGGTAGGATGTTTGCTGACCCAGGTTCGATCCCTGGGATCCCATATGGTCTCCTGAGCACTGCCAGAAGTAATTCCTGAGTACAGAGCCAGGAGTAACCCCTGAGTATCTCTGGGTGTGGCCAAAAACAAAACTTGTTTTGACTTAGATGCTCACTACAGTGTGCCTCTCAGAGTACTGCCCCCTAGTGTCATCTCTATGGAATGGTGCCACGTTCCACACAAATGCAGGACCCTGCTGCAGCTGATGTTAAGAAAAGGAACTAGAATGTTGACACAATCTCTAAACTCCAGTGGGTTAGAAATAAATGACCAGGGGCCGGAGCGATAGCCCAGCGGGTAGGGCGTTTGCCTTGCACGCTGGCCAGCCAGTGCCGGCCCAGATTCGATCCCGGCATCCCCTATAGTCCCCGAGCACCGCCAGGGAGTAATTCCTGAGTGCAGAGCCAGGAGTAGCCCCTGAGCATTGCCGGTGTGACCCAAAAAGCAAAAAATAAAATAAAATAAAATGTCTTCATTTATAAACGAAGGTCGGGTGGTACAAAGTGCTAGTATGGAGGCTAGGGTGCATGCAGCTAGCCCAGGTTAGATTCCCAACATCCCATATGGTCCCCAAAGCTTGCCAGGAGTCATCTCTGAGTGCAGAGCCAGGAGTAAGCCCTGAGCACTGCCAGTTGTGGACCCCAAACAAAAATCTACTAAGGATAGGGCTAGAAAGAACTCAACAGGCTGAGAATATGCTTTAGATGCAGGAGGCCTGTTCGATCCTTGGCACATACCTCTGGGAGTGACTTTAAAACACTGCTGGGGGGCTGGAGCGATAGTCCAGTGGGTAGGGTGTTTGCTTTTGCACGTGGCCAACCCGGGTTCGATCCCCGGCATCCCATATGGTCCCCTGAGCACCACCAGGAGTGATTTCTGAGTGCAGAGCCAGGAGTAACCTCTGAGCATTGCTGGGTGTGACCCAAAAAGTGAAAAACAAAACAAAAAAAAACTGCTGGTGGGGGGCACCTTTCCCAAAGCCCCAGTCATTAAACCCACCAACACTCAAGAGTACAAAATGACCAGTTGAGGACTGTTCTCACTTTCTTAACCTAACTACGATTGGAACACCTTACAATTCGTACCTAGAATATTTGGATTAAACTTAACTTGGTTATGGCAGTTCTGCTTAGTGACCAACCTTTTAGCCCTTCTTGACCAATACAGCAAATTAAGGAAAATATCTCTGTGCTCTACACTGAATTCAAGAGGACTCTAATTCAGGTCATAATTATTTTCATTTCCAACCCAAATAAATATGCTTATACACTCCAGTTACATAAATTTATGTATGGTTATGGCTTAATGTAAAATTATATTTTCTTAGGAACATGGGTGTTTGCAACCATTGCTTTCAGAGAGTACTGCCATGTGTTCTATTCTCCCTTTTACAGTGTTCTCGTGAAAATTTACTAGAGGCTTGTGATTATCAAAGTGATAACCACTTTTGATTGCCTGTATGTACCAGATTTTTTTTAACTGACTAAAAGAAAAAACAAACTGAATAAAACGGAGTTTGCAAACTAAATAGCATAAATCATTTTCATTTGTGTTTACTGACATATTAATCAATGAAGCAGTTAACCTTTAGTGAAAGTAAATTTCCTCAAGTGATCTCCCTGGTAGCATGTTTGCTCATTGCACGAACAGATAAGAAAGTTCATTGCTCCAGATAGTTTACTATTGGTATTTCTAATGTAAACACAAAATAATTATTCAAAGATAGTTCATTGACTTAGCACGTCATTTATCTACTAATTTTTTTTTATTTTCATCCTTTAAAATGTAAACTTATGGCCACTGGAGATGTAATGTGAGACCCATGGATCAATCCTTGACACCACACAGAAAATTATGCTATGCTTTGAAGAAACATGTCAGATGCTTGCCTTGCAAGTGTCTGAACTGGGCTTGATCTCCAGGAGCACCCTATATAGTCCTCTGAACCTGTCAGGAGTGATCCCTGAACCCAAAGCTAGGAATAAACCCTGAGCAGTTGTGTGACCACAAAACTGGGGGTGGGGGGTTAAAAAATGTGAAACAAGGTAAGTTTACCTAAGTGAACAGCACAACAAACTAAAGATCATCTCAAAAGGGAAATTTAGATCTAATTAAAAAATTCAAATCCAGTGAAACTAGTAAAAGATTTTAGCTAGTTCTAAATCTTTGAAACATTTTAGTTTGGGCTAGAGTGATAGTATAGTAGGCAGGGTGCTTGTCTTGCACAAGGCCAACCTGAGTTCGATCCCTAGTAGCCCATGAAGTCCCACCAGGGAGTGATCCCTGAGCACAGATCCAGGAATAAGCCCTGAACACTGCTGGGTGTGACCCCCCTCCCCTCTACCCAAGATTTTTGTTTCCTTTTGGGGCCATGCCTGTCAATGCTCAGGGCTTACTCCTGGCACTGTGCTCAGGACCATAAGAGGTTCCAGGGGTCAAACCCAGGTTAGCCCCAGCTCTGTACTATCGCTCGACCCCTTCAATTATCGATTTCTTATAATCACATTGTTAAGCTGCCGAATATAAGTACTTGTACATTATGAGAAGCAGTAATTTCTCTCATTTTGATATACTTTTCTATTTAATCCAAATATTTTGCTTATTCTATTAGGCAAATCTCTGCTTAATCTATTCCATATTTCTACTTGTTTTTCCATTTCTTTTTTTTTTTGCTTTTTTGGGTCACACCCGGCAATGCTCAGGGGTTACTCCTGGCTCTGCACTCAGGAATCACTCCTGGCGGTGCGCAGGGGACCATATGGGACGCCGGGGATCGAACCCGGGCTGGCACAGGCTGGCCGAGTGCAAGGCAAACGCCCCCACCCGCTGGGCTATTGCTCCGGCCCCCTGTTTTTCCATTTCTTGATATAAAGCTATTTCCCTTTGGGAAGAAAAATACAGACAGTACAAGCAGCAGTGCTTGGGGGTGAAGAGGCCTAGGACTCCTGGTGGTTCTTTTCCAGATGAGTGGGCCTAGGGGTTGTGTGGTCCGTGAAGGTCTGTGCTTGGAAGCCGCCAACCCTGTACTCAGAGGTGCTGTGGCATGGCACCTGTGCCCTGTGCAATCTCACCTGCACTGTCTCCCTGACTTGCGTCACACAAATACTGCAAGAGAATTTTGGGGAAATACATGAACTTTTGTTTTGATCCCTAAAACCAGTGTTAAGTGCCTCCAATGAGTGAGTGTGTTTTGCTGCAATCTCATCAATAGTGTGGGTTTTTGAAAAAACTGTTTAATGGTGAAATTTAGCACTAATCACTCAGGCCCTCCGTGGAAGCAGCAAGTAATGGCTGCACAGTGTCCTGAGACAGCCTCACATGGACAAGTGTACAAGGCAGATGGGCATTTAAGAGAAGAGTTCCTTGCTGGCAGACAGGACAAAGCCCAAAATAGCACCAGAGAAGGTGCTGGCAGGAGCAAAGAACAAGCTGTCAACCCATTCAGCGCAGTCCCAGGACCAGCCACAGAACTGGTGGCTCCAGCAGTGCTAAAGTCCAGGGGAGGGCGCTGGTCTGGAACTTTTTTTTTTTTGGGTCACATCCGGCGACGCTGAGGGGTTATTCCTGGCTCTGCACTCAGGAATTACTCCTGGTGGTACTCAGGGCACCATATGGGATGCCAGGGATGGAAGTTTGGAACTCCTGGCTGGCCACCTGCAGCAGGGAGCTGCTCCAAAAGGGTGATCATGTGACCTACCCAGGGTGGGAGGGTAGACAAACGGGAGCCTGGCCTCTGCTCACGAGCTTATTTTTTAGACCTCTAATGCATACATGAAATAGGACATCCTGGCTGTTTTCTATTTCCCAGTGTTTAATTACAAGCCCTCTTCTCTCTCCTCCCTCCCCCACTCTTCTTCCTCTCCTCTGATTTTTGGGCTACACCTGGTTGTACTGGGGGCTTACTTCTGGCTCCCACTGGGGCTCAGGGATCACTCCGGTGGGCCTCGTCGTCTTACCCACAGTACCATCGCTCAAGCTCCTGAACATGTTTTTTAGATGTGGTTCTTTTCACTGCCAGTCATTCTTGGGTTCTTGATGTTCTCTGACCATCTGTACGCTGGGGATGAGAGCCATAAATACAGCTGTTTCCTTCTGATGAACTCGTGCTGAGAAATAACAGGACTTTCAAATTACAATAAGATGATAACCCTACAGGATGTTAAGGCAATATCCCACGTTCATTCCGCAGTTTGGGGGCGGCCAGGTGCGATAGTACAGCGGGGAGGGCTTTGCCTTGCACACAGCCGACCCAGGTTCGTTCTTCGGCATCCCCTATGATTCCCTCGAGCACCAGCAAGATTAATTCCTGAGTGCAGAGCCAGGAATAACCCCTGCGCACGGCCCGGTGTGACCCAACAACAAAAAATAGGCATTTGGCTCACTCTCAGATGCTAAACGCTGACTACTTAGCTGTGCACACCAGAGTTCTTCCTTATTTATTATTTATAGATTTAATTTTTAGGTCACACCGGGTGTGTACCCTTGGCTCTGGGATCACTCCTGGCAGACCTTATGGGATGCCAGCGATAGAACTCGGATCGCCCCAAGTACAAGGCGGGCGCCCGCCCCGCTGAACTGTGGCTCAGGCCCGGCTCTTATTCAACGGAACATTCGCGGTCAGCCGGTCCGTTCCGTCAGCGGACCGCAGCTGCGGAGCTCGTGCCTGTACAATGTACCTTCCTCTTGGCTGCCCTTCACGCCCGCCCGGCGGGGGCCTCTGCTGGCTCCGCTTCCGGCTGGCCGCACACCTGAAATCGGATCTCTGCCACCGGGGGCCAACCCCCAAACCACTCGGTCGCGGTCGGGGGAGTCGAGGGGGTGTCCCGGGACGACGTCTCGGGTCCGGCAAGCCTCAGGCTCGCGTTCCAGCGTTTCCGCACCGCACGGCCCCGCCCCTCGGCCCACCCAGTCGGGCCACTCGGTTCGCGCCGTCCCCTCAGGCTCCTCCCTCCGCCAAGGCGCGCCCGGCCTCGGGATGCTTTTCCCGGCCACCCCGCGCCTTTCTGCCGTCGGCCACTCTCGTTGCATTCCGGCTGGCTCGGTAGTCCGGCTGCAGTCCCCGGGGCCCCGCCGTCGCCAGCGCCCGCTTGGCCTCTTCCACTCGCCGCCGGCGCCAGGGGTCCGAGCGTCCACTGCGGCGCGCTCTGAGGGCCGCGCAGGGGGCGGGCCGAGGCGTGTGGGAGCGTTTTACGACACCGCGCGGCGGGCGCGGCGTGGCTGACGGCAGCGCCGCGCTGCTCTTGGAGAGGTCACTCCGGAGACGCGTTGGTGTCGGGGGTGTGGGGGCAGCGGCACTATGTGGCGCGTCTGTGCACGGCGGACCCAGCGTGCGGTCCCCGGGACGGTGTTCTGGGCACGACGGACTGCGCGGAAGGAGGAGGGACCCGGGGCTCAGGGCGCGACCCCGCGGACCGGCCCGCCCCCCGCGGTTGTCGCGGCGCGACCACCGGCTATGGCGGGGTCCGGCCCTTAGTGGCTGGAGCCCCAGTACCCGGACCACGCCGCGGAATCGCTTCCTGCTGCAGCTTTTTGGGGCCGCCGAGCCGCCGCTCTTACAGCCTCCCGCCGCATCAGAAGGTGAGCCCCAGACCTGCCCTTCAGGGCGCCCCGTTATCCTTCAGCACCGACTGACTGCTCGGCTTCGGGAAACCTCCCTTCGCCGCCGCTGATTCTCCTCCCACTTCCCCTATGTGTCATCGTCCCTGCACCGCCAGGCTTTGTGCTGACTCTTGAGCTTCCCTCCTCTGAGCTGTGCCACTAAGAGCCCCAGCACCGGGGCCCATGTGGGTAGGTGGCCCGCACTGGGGCTGGAGGGGGAAAGCGCCGCCCTCTGGAGTGCCCCGCCGGGTGATGGAACTGCGGCTTGCTTTAAATTAGGTTAAACTCAATGAAACATTACACCAGACCTCGAGGTTTAAAGGTGGTGTTTCTCCTTTTCCTTCTCCAGGTGCCATTGCCTTCCCTTTCCCCCACCATGCAGGCAGGCACCATAGCCCGGTGGGAAAAAAAGGAAGGGGAAAAGATCAACGAGGGTGAACTGATTGCAGAGGTAAGTTGCTTTACATATAGAAATGAGTTAGAAGAAACAGGCTTAGCTTAGTCGGCTGATGTTAGCTTTTTTTTTTTTTTTTTCTTTTTGGGTCACATCCAGCAATGCTCAGGGGGTTACTCCTGGCTCTTTGCTCAGGAATTACTCCTGGCAGTGCTCAGGGGACCATATGAGGTGCCGGGGATTAAACCGGGTTGGCCGTGCAAGGCAAACACCCTACCACTGTGCTATTGCTCCGGCCCCCTGAACGTTAACTTTTTAGGTGGGCCTTCATCCCCCGCTTAACAAATTTATTTGGGAGGGTACACCCAGCAGAGCCCAGGGCTTACTCCTGCACTGTGCTCAGGGATCACTTCTGCCAGTGCTGGGGGGACCACATGTTCCAGGGATTGAATTTGGCTGCATGCAAGGCATGTACCCTACCACTGTAGGTACAACCCAATCTGTGCTTCACTTGGGCTCTACAAAACTTTATTTTTTTTTAACAAACTAATGGAGAGGTTTCATTAGCTAAGTTACACGTTTATTTTTAACTAACATTGTTACATTTTTTGTTCTTTCAAATCCCTGAAAGCCTAATCTTCACCTGTTGATCTGTGTGATTCTGTACACAGCTAGTGAAGTTGATACTAGCAGTGTAAACCTAAGTGCCTTCATTTGTGTTGAAAGGTTGAAACTGATAAAGCCACTGTTGGATTCGAGCCTGGAGGAATGTTACATGGCTAAGATTCTTGTTCCTGAAGGCACCAGAGATGTTCCAGTTGGAGCAGTCATCTGTATCACAGTTGAAAAGTGAGTAGTGCATGCTGGTAATTTGATTGGTACTTCAATGTGTAATGTAGTATTTTAACACATAATTGAGATAGTAGGAGTTAAATGCGCTTAGACTACTTCTGATGGAGCTGAACTGCTTTATAACCCCTTATATTTATGCGTTCTTTCTCTTCCTTAGGCCTGAGGATATTGAGGCCTTTAAAAATTATACATTGGATTCCTCGGCAGCACCCACCCCCACAAGCAGCCCCAGCACCAGCCCCTGCTGTCGCTGCTTCGCCACCTACACCTGCCCAGGCTCCTGGTAGCTCATACCCCACTCACATGCAGGTGAGGCTCAGCCTCTGAGTGTTTGCTCAAGATACTTTATTACTTACTCATTTTTTATGACTGTCACATCCTGGAAACTGCCATTACGGGACCAGCTCTTGTCAGTTGAAAGTACATAAAGTATTAGCGTTTATTCCTAGTTATTCCAGGCATGTGAATTTAACAGTTTCTTTAACCTTTAACACCTCAGTATAGTGTACAGTTAAATGCTTGGCACTTCATTCAAGAGTATGTTAAGAGTATACTATACCTGCCCTGACTAGCGATTTTATAGGACCGAAGTGTAAGATAATGAATGAGAGTTTTGATGTTTTTCTTAGGTACTGTTTCTAAGTGTGAATAAAGTCCAGTAGTATGAATACAAGAGAAAATTGTAAATAGGTAATATAGAATAAGCATATAAAAAACAGGGCAAAGCTGAAGGTAAATAGTGTGGATTCTATTAAAATCAGTTTTTTTTTTTTTTTTTTTTTGCTTTTTGGGTCACACCAGCGATGCTCAGAGGTTATTCCTGACTCTGCACTCAGGAATTACTCCGGCGGTGCTCGGGGGACCATATGGGATGCCAGAGATCCAACCCTGGCGGCACAGGCCGGCCAGCGTGCAAGGCAAATGCCCTACCGCTGGGCTATCACTCCAGCCCAAAATCAGTTTTTAAGAAACTGAATTTATTATATATTAGGGTTATCCCATATATATTAGTATTTTAGGTATTTGGAGTGATGTAGACCAGTTGTTCTTTTTCTAATGTGCTAAGACTAGAACTTCAATTAGTTTCTTTCTTGAGACTTTTTTTGTATAGGGATATTTTTTCGTCTTCGGTTATAATATATATTGCAATTTGTGTATGGGGCTTTGTGATAAAAGTTTTGCCTGGTATTTGGTTTACACTTCTACTTCAGCTATAAGCTGAAGATGACATTCTGAACAGGAAAACCATCTTTCTATTAGAATCCTAAGGCATTGTTTTACTTCTTTCCCCTGTCTTTCTACGATACCATTAACTAAGTTAATTTTTTTCTCTCAGAATCCTATGATTCCAATATATGAGACTTTCTGTAGGGAGGCAGCAAATGAAACTCCTAACAACTGAACATGTGTCCAGAGTCAGTGGATGAATCAGCTCTAAACTACATGACTAGGAAAGCACTTTTCACTTGCAACAAGCAATCTAATGTTTGCTTTTATTGACTATTGTAAGAATGATTATTAATCTTATTTTTTAAATTTTTTTGGACAGCTATCTGGGGTTCTTGGGAGAAAAGCATTTCCTTTGAATGATAAAATGGATGAATAAACAGGACAAGATTTAAATTTTCAGTTTGGACCAAGAGCATTCTGTGTAAATAGAGTAACTTAAGTGTTAAGAAGGATTGGGGTTATGGCTCAGTGGTAGAACTTACGGTTGCACATTTGTGCTCTGAGTTGGGTCCAGGGTTTGAGTCCTAGCACCGCATGCAAACAGTGTTAAAAACAAAAATGAGAAGGTGCTCGGAGTGTTTTTTTTTTAATTTTCATTTTCAGTCAAATTTGTTAGTGATGGTGCTACTTCCAGCTTGATCCTCAGGGGTTGCTCTGGTGGTACTGAAGGACCATGTGGTATCAGGAATCAGACCTAGATCTCCCTACATGCAAACCGTGTGCTCAGCCGATTTTGGGAGGTGGCTGGGATATTACCGAAACTCTAAAGCTGGAACTTTGAAGAGTGTTTCAGCTGGGGGATGCTACTGGGACTGAGCTTTCACTGTTATGGGGGCACTGGGCAGTTGGAAAGTTGAATTGTCATAGCCACTGTCATTCCATAAAACTGTTCAAGCTTGCCTGTGTGCTGTTGCGTCCAAATTGCTCTGCTATTAAGCAATAATATGTACTTGTTTCTACAGGTGCTTCTCCTGCCCTCTCCCCCCACAATGACTATGGGCACAGTTCAGAGATGGGAAAAAAAGTGGGTGAGAAGCTAAGTGAAGGGAGACCTACTGGCAGAGATAGAGACTGACAAGGCCACTATAGGTGAGAGTTCTGAAGCTCTTAATCGTGAAACACTGAATTACCCTCCTCTGGTCCCTGGAGCAATACCAGGAGTGATTGCTGAGCACAGAGCCAGGAATAAACCTTGAGCACTGTTGATGTGACCCCAAAACAATGCAATACGGGAAGATTTCTGTCTTATCTTGAATGATAGATAATATGGAAAAGATTGAATTCTTTGGATTCATTTCCTGGAACAGAACATTTTTTTTAGCCAAAATGTGCATAGTTCGATTTAATAATTTTGTTCTGCACTCTTGCTGATTCAAGGTATGTTGGTTCAAATTATTTTTAGGCCAGAATTTGCTTCATATATTATTGAAAAACTATTATCACAACTGCCATTTCTAATGTGGATAATGGTTACAAAAGAGGCAACAGGAGAAAAAATCTTTTCCCTTTTTTTGTGTGTGTCATGCCTGACAGAGTGGTCAGGGTACCCCCAGTCATGCTAGGTATTTGCTCCAGATGATGTTCTGGGGCCCAGATGCAGCGAGGAGGGATTAAACCTGGGTGGAGGGGCGTAAGCAGCTCAGATTGTTGGGTTCTACAGTCCAGAAACAGGGTGGTTGCAGTGGCAGGGGTTGGGGCCACTCCAGGAGTGCTCAGGGGTCACTTGTGCTTTGGGGACCATGTGTGGTGCTAAGGATCAAACAGGTTGAACACAAAGGAAGGCAGGTACTTTACCTCTTGTTCTATTTCTCTTTGTAAAAACTAAGTAAGGGCCACTACTGGCCAAGATTGGGGTTCCAGGGCCACTTCCACTGGCAATTCTTGAGGGACCAACAGTTCTATGGATCAAAGTCAGGGCTTCTTGCACAATTAAGGCATGTGTTCCACTGCTGAGCTACATCCCTGGCCCTGGAGAAAATAATTCCCACCAGTGCATGTGGCCTACTCCCAGCTATGCTCAGGGGACAGGTATGGGGGGGCTGAGCCCTGGCCTCCTGCATATAAAACCTATTGCAATCTCTCTTTGGCCCGAAAATAATGTAAGGCACAAAATGCCAAATAAAATGATTTTTGAGGAAAAAGTGAAACTAGAATATAGACCCTGTTCTTAGTTTGGGAATGATTTTGGAAAGTATATAGTTTGGGGAGTACATCTGTATACTTGCTACCAATCATTACCAAAGTGTGTGTGCATCATAGTACATTATCTTCCCTTTTGTTTGGGGAGGGTGGGATCAGTTTCTCCCAGGCAGTTCTTAGGAGATCTGGGGTTCTTTCTGATGATACTGGGTCCAGCTGTGTGGTATGGACAGGTCACTGCTTGGACCCAAAGTGTGCTTCTGCATGGGCTTACCACTGGGGACTATGTGGGACATACCCAAAAGAGGTGAGAGGGATGATGTCTTACGGTTCTGGGCATTGAACTTAGGACAAGATTGTCCTAAGTCCAGGCATGTGCTCCAGTTCTTTGAGTCATCTCCCGGTTCCTCCTGTCGGATCTTTTCTTGCTGTAATGGGATCACACCTGGCAGTGCTCAGCGGCCACCAGGGTCACTTGGTGGTGCGGTGGAAAAGTGGCATGTGTCAGGAATTGAACACAGGACTTCATGTAGCCAACGCATGTATCCTACCACTTGAATCACATCTCACCTTCCCCCTCATGATTGATTGTTTTGCTCAGAAGTAAAACCAGCATAATTACTCATTCTGATACTATTTATACGTATTTCTTCCCTGTCTAATCCCAAGATGTAGTAGGAGAAACTGGACCTCCTTTGCCCTTTGCAGTAGCTGTTGCAAGGTTTTTTTTTTTTGGGTCACACCTGGCAGTGCTCAGGGATTACTCTTGGCTCTGCACTATGGAATTACTCTTGGCAGTGCTCGGGGAACCATATGAGATGCTGGGGGATCGAACCGGGTCGGCCACGTTCAGGGCAAACACCCTATCCCATGAGCTATTGCTCTGGCCCCTGCAAGTCATTCTCTGAAGAGATTCCTTGATGACACTTTGGGACAAAGAGAACTTAAACAGAATCCTACTGTGCCTAAGGCACACCCTTCCATCTTCTGTCTGCAATTTCTTTTTTATTTTTCTGCCTGTTGTGCTTTCCCATAGATTTCTTTCCAGGAACTGGAGAGATAGTGTGACTTACCCCGGTTTCATCCCCAGGACCACATGGGCTCTCCTGAGCACTGTCAGGTCACCAACCCCTTCCCAGATGTCTATTTTTTAGAAGATAGGATTCCGATAACACTAATATCAGGTATTATTGTAGAGACTGATACTGAATTAAAAAAATATATTTGTGTGGAGTTCGGGTCTTATGCCAGCCTCTGTGCTTAGCAGTCAGTCCTGGTGGGCGGACTATATGGGGTGCCAGAGGTTGAAGGCAGATGTCCTGTGTGAAGGCAGATGCCTTGCCCTTATTGTATCACTCCAGCCCAAATGTAGTATTGAGTATTTTAGAGACTTATACTGATGCCATTGGGCTACACTGGCACAGATAGGGTCAAATGGAAATGTTACTGGCACCCGCTCCAGGAAATCGATGATCAACGGGATGTCAAGTGATCAAGTGATACTGAATTGTCTCCAGAGAAGTATTATTTGATCAAACTCTTTGTGAGCTTGAGATCTTTTCTTTGTAAATATACCTTTAAAAATTACTAGTGTTAGAGGGGCTGTAGCGGTAGTGCTGTGGGGAGGGCGTTGCCCTTGCACATGGCCGACCGGGTTCAATCCTTGGCATCCCCATATGGTCCCCTGAGCACCACCAGGAGTAATTCCTGAGTGCAGATTCAGGAGTAACCCAAAAAAGCAAAAAAAAAAAGGGGCCGGAGCGATAGTCCAGCGGGTAGGGCGTTTGCCTTGCCTGTGCTGGCCTGGGTTTGATCCCCGGCATCCCATATGGTCCCCTGAGCACCGCCAGGAGCACCACCAGGAGTAATTCCTGAGTGCAGAGCCAGGAGAAACCCCTGAGCATTACCGGGTGTGACCCAAAAAAAAAAAAAAAAAGCAAAAAAATACAATACAATAAAATAATAAAAGTAAAAGTTACTAGTTTTAGAAATATTTCAGTTACAAGGTACAATCTCACAGGGTTTCATAGTTTAAAACAGCCACAAATCAGTGAATTGTTGGGCTGGGTTCTAGATTGAGTCCTGACACAGCCATGTTCCCCTGAGCATCACCAGAAGTAATTCCAGAGTGCAGAGCCAGGAGTAAGCCCTGAGCATCGCCAGGTGTGACCCAGAAAGCCAAAAAAAAAAAAAAAAAGAAACTCAAAGATGAGTTTATCAATACATAGGCAACATAAGTCTGTCCTTCATTAACAGTGCCACAGAAAGCAAATCCCCCAAAGGCAAAAGTTGTCCTTTTGTCACTGGTTTCTTATTTGGCGTGGTGCCAAAGTATAACCTCTTTGAACAGATCCAAGATGCTTTTAGGGATGTGATCCCACAACAACAGCCAACTCACTTGCTCCTCTTACTGTCCATCAGGTTCTGATCTAAGTGAGCTATTGATATTCTATAAACTAAAGCCACCTTGGAGTCGTATAGGTCTGCAGAGGGACTGACCATACACAGTGGGTTGTGGAGGCGATCCCAAACAGTGCTTCGGGGGCCCAGAGGCCCTTCCTAGTGGCTCTCATTCAGTGCATTGTTGCTTGTGCTTTTTCCATGCACTGTCAGAGCTGTGTGTGGGTGTGTGTGGCTGTGTGTGAAACAAAATAGTTTTTATTGAAAGAAAATTATTTAGAGAAGTGTGCAAGGAAAGAAATTCAAAAGAGGACATGGGTTTCTGAAAATGCCTGGCACAAAGATACTTTTGTGGCCATATCTGGCAGTACTCAGGACATACCCCTGGGCTCTGCAGTCAGTGATCACTCCTGGTGGGCTTGGGAGCCATATGGGATGTGGGAGATTGAACTCCGGTCAACTTTGTGTAAGGTAAGCTTCTCCGCTGTATTGTCACTCCAGCCCCAGAGATACTCTTTCTTTTTTTTTGGGTCACACCCGGCAATGCTCAGGGGTTTCTCCTGGTTCTGCACTCAGGAGTTACATCTGGTGGTGCTTGGGGACCATAAGGGATGCCAGGGATCAAACCTAGGTCTTGCAAGGCAAACGCCCCTGCCTGCTGTGCTATCGCTCCGCCCCACCTCCATCCCAGAGAAGTTCTTTTTTTTTTTAAAATTTTTTTCCCCCAAATTTTATTACACCATTTTATTTTATTTTATTTATTTATTTATTTTTTGCTTTTTGAGTCACACCCGGCGACGCTCAGGGGGTTACTCCTGGCTCTGCACTCAGGAATCACTCCTGGCGGTGCTTGGGGGACCATATGGGATGCCGGGATCGAACCGGGCCGGATGGTCCGCCGGCGTGCAAGGCAAACGCCCTACCCGCTGGGCTATCGCTCCGGCCCCCTATTACACCATTTTAGACATACAATTGCAAGATGCTCATGCAGAGTTCTGGTTCCACAGTGTTCCAACACCCATCCCTCCGCCCCAAACCCAACTCCCATCACCAATGTCCCCATCTCCCTCCCTCCTCCCACACCTCAACTACTTGGCGGGTTCTGTATGTCTTCTCTCTCCTCATCCCAGAGATATTCTTGAGTGCTTTTAGAACTAACCTCTTTCTGAAATCTGCCCTGATTTGCTTGAAAAGACATATAGTACTTTATATATTTCTAAGGGCATTTGCCTTGCAAATAGCTGACTGGGGTTTGAATTCGGCATCCCATATGGTCCCCTACCACCGGGAGTAATTCCTAAGTGCAGAGCCTGGAGTAACCCATGAGATGACCCAAAAAGCAAGCAAGCAAATTAAAAAATACGACTTTGAGGGACTGGAGAGATAATCCAGGGCTAGATATGTGACTAACTCCCCATTTTATCCCTGGTAGTGCATATTCCCTGGGCACTGCCATGAGTAGCCCCCTGTGCTTTGCTTTTGGTTAGCAGGCAGTCCTTGACATTCTATAACTTTTTTTCCATCTCTGTGTAAGGTTTTGAAGTACAGGAAGAAGGTTACCTGGCAAAAATCCTGGTTCCTGAAGGCACGAGAGACGTCCCTCTAGGAACCCCACTGTGCATCATTGTAGAGAAAGAGGCAGATATACCAGCATTTGCTGACTACAGGCCAACTGAAGTTACTGATTTAAAACCACAAGTACCGCCACCTACCCCACCCCCAGTAAGTATTTTAGAAATGACAGAACTTACTCCTTCCTAGGTAAAGGGAATTGGATTAGATTCTTTAAGTTTCTTCTAGCTTGTGAAATTCTACAAGGAAGAGATGATTAATACTTGTAGAGATATGTAGCGTGTGTGGGACTACATCATTCACCAGTCTTCAGTAGTTTTGTCAGTAGTTTTAATTCTTCAAAAGGGTTTTTGTTTTTTTTTTTTTTTTTTTGGGTCACACCCGGCGATGCTCAGGGGTGACTCCTGGCTCTGCACTCGGGAACCACTCCTGGCTGTGCTCGGGGGACCATATGGGATGCCGGGGATCGAACCCCGGCCGGTGTGGTCCCGCCACGTGCAAGGCAAACGCCCCTACCCGCTGGGCTATCACTCTGGCCCAACAAAGGGTTTTCTTCATGGTCTCTTAAGACTTGCTGAGAACAAAATTCTGGTTACTGCTTTCTACTCTAGGTATACATATGTACCTAGAGTATAGATACTCTAGGTATAGATATGCTTAAGGAGGGGAATACTTTGTTTCCTGTTTTCTGTATAATGTACTTTTAATCTTCTGCTGTCAGTTATCTTGATATTTACCTATTTTGGTAGGTTAAGCTTAGATAGTGTTAATATATTAGTATATTTTTATTAGTTTTTTTTTTTTTTTTTTTTGCTTTTTGGGTGGTCACACCCGGCAATGCTCAGGGGTTACTCCTGGCTCTGCACTTAGGAATCACTCCTGGCAGTGCTTGGGGACCATATGGAATGCCGGGGATCGAACCTGGGCTGGCACAGGCCGGCCGCATGCAAGGCAAACACCCTACCCACTGGACCATCACTCCGGCCCATTTATTAGTATTTTGATTTTTGTTTTTGGTCCATACCCAGTGATGCACAGGGGTTACTCCTGGCTCTACCCAGGGACTGCTCCTGGGGGTGCTCAGGGAACCATATGGGGTGCCAGAGATCGAACATGGTTGGTTGTGTGCAAGGCAAGTTCCTGGCCTGCTGTGCTGTCTCTCTGCTCCCTTATATTTTGTAACCTTGACATAACATGGCCTCTTTTGCATAGAATTTATTCTAACACTAGACATTGGTGATTTTTAAATTGTTTGGTACTTGCATACAAGGACTGGAGCCAGTCTATAAGATGTAAAAAGGTTGAAAATCTCTGTACGAGAGAATATTTTCACACATATATGGAGCTAAAGCATTGCTAACACTATACTAGACTTCTGCAGATGCTAGATTCATGTGTATTTAGACTAAAATATCCTGTCAGAAATCTTGTTTCTACCTTGTGTGATTATGCAGAGTTGGCAGGTATGAGTGCTGGCTTATTTCTTAAGAAGCTTTTTTTTTTTTTTTTGCTTTTTTTTGGGTCACATTCGGCAATGCTCAGGGGTTTCTCCTGGCTCTGAACTCAGGAATTACTCCTGGCGGTGCTCGGGGGGACCATATGGGATGCCGGGATCGAACCCGTGCCGGCATGGGCTGACGCGTGCAAGGCAAACGCCCTACCGCTGGACTATCGCTCTGGCCCCTTCTTAAGAAACTTTCAACGTAGGACCTTGTTGATTTATTTCTTAAGGTACTTTCAACATGGAACCCTCCAGCATAATTTAGAATTTTGAAATAAGGTTAAGTGAAAGCCAGAATCATGTTGGTGAAGTAAGAGAATGAGATTAAAGACGAGGCAAGGAATTAAAATGAAGAAAGACTCTGAGGGTGATAACCATTTTACTTTGAACATGCTAGGTCTTGTCTGGTCTTGGAAGTTAAGCAAGTTAATACTGTACAGTTAGAAGAATTAAGCTTTGTGACCTTCATGTTATCATAAAGTAAGGTAATGACTTTTGTTACTGTTCATACTGCTTTGTTGGTTGAGTAGGAAAAAAAGGTGAAAGTGGATTAAAATGCGCTTGTCTTTCTGACTAGTTTTTGCAGCTTTGAATTAACATTTTGTAACTTTTCTTGAAAGATGGCCCCTGTTCCTCCAGCTCCCCAACCTGTAGCCCCTGCACCTTCAGCCACTCGCCCAGCTGCTCCCGCTGGACCCAAAGGAAGGGTGTTTGCTAGCCCTCTTGCAAAGAAACTGGCTTCAGAGAAAGGAATTGACATTTCTCAAGTAAAAGGTAAGTTAAAATTTCCTTTTGAAGATCAGGAAGTATAACTCCTACGTATTCATTTGAAGCAGAATAGTTGGGAGAAGGAAGGAATAAAGAACTCTTTTTGTTGCTACCAGAGTAGGGAAAGTTTCTGGGCTCTACTTTGTCTAGGATTACCTGTGAGCTTTTTAAAATTTTTTTGTTCATGGGAACCGCTTAATTGTTGATGAAAGTATAATGTACTTGTCAGCAAGGTTGAGGTTTAGGACTTGATAGCTTTTGGGGGTGGGGTGCACACCCAGCTGTACACAGGTCGCACTCCTGGGTGTCCACTTAGGGATCACTTCTGGAAGAACTCAGGGGACCATATGTGATGCCAGGGATCAAATCTGGGTTAGCTGTATATAAGGCAGGCATCCAGCTTACTATAATATTGCTCTGACACTTGATCATGTAGTAAGAAATTGCGTTAGCGCCCAGTTGACAGGTTAGAGATGTGCAGTAAAACTGGTGTAATACGTTAAAATAGGGAAAATTCATTAACATTGAACTAAAACTCCTTTTCTTATAAGAATTTAGTGACAAAGGCATGGGATCTTGAATGCCAACTACTTAGGGATTAATCCTGGTTTTATTGTTTTGTGTGTAACATGTCTTTAGGTGAATTAGTTGCCCTAAAATACTTTTGGTGAGTTATTAAACAAATAGCACTTAAAATTTAGTGCTTTAGTACTTTAATTTTAGTACTTATCTAAAATTAGGTGAATTAGTTAAACAACTTCATGTTTCCTTGTGTATTGCTGGGTGTGGTCCAAATCTGCTCCCTCACAAAACAAAATAACTTAAATATTAAGAAATAAATGATGCACTAGTAATGTGCATGGACATATGCCTGTGTGTGTACAATGGAGGTGGTAGTATTGTTGAAATAAGCAAGGTGCTTAGAGCATGTAGGATATAAAGTACACAACTCATGTTAGTTTCGGTGGTGCTGTTATTGTTTGACACATAAATCTTTTTGGGATTTAGAATGTAACTCAGTGGTAGAGGGTGTGCTTCACTGGTGTAAGGCCTTAAATTGATATCCCCAGCAGCCCTCCTTGAAAAAAAAAGTTTGGGGGCCAAAGCGATAGTAGAGCTTGTAGGGTGTTTGCTTTGTGTGCAGCTTACTCAGGTCTGATTACCAGCATCTTTCCCCCAAGCAGTGCCAGGAGTAATCCCTGAGCATTGCCAGGTATGACTCAAAAAGCAAAAAAGTTTTGACCCGAATGAAGGCTAAAACTTAAGGTAAGATAGTTAAGATATTTATTTGAAAAAGAGAGAAATTACTGGAGCTTGTTTGATGTCCTAATCATTTGTCATATTTAAATTATATAGTCCTTCCCCACCTTTATTTTTTTCTTTTAAGAAGTGCTCAGGGAGCCTAGCCCTGCCTTGTGGGCCTCACCCAATGGATCACTTCTTAGCCCCCTAAGAGGTGCTCGGGTCAGCAGTGTGGTTCATGTGGCTGATTCAAGTACTGCCTGGATCAGCAGTATGGAGCTGCTAAGGGCCCCGTAGAGCCGTACCCAGTCATGCTTGGGGACCGAACTCTGGGCCTCCTCTGCATGCAGGTTGTGTACTTTAGCCTGTTAAGCTATGCCTTACACAAGAAGTCTTAGACAGAGCTTTTTTTTTTAGTTTTTGGGGCCATATCCTGCGATGTTCAGGGGTTACTGCTATATCACTCCTGGGTGCTCGGAGGGATCATATGGGATGTTGGGTATTGAACCCAGGTTGGCTGTGTGCTAGGCAAGCACCCTACCCACTGTACTCTCTCTGGCTCCATCCTTACGCAATACTTCTTGAGTAATAAGCATCCTCCAGAAATTTTTAAGTGACTTAAATGCTAAGAAACTAAGTGGTAACACTAGTGACTATTTACTTACTTTTGGCTTATTTTGGCGATGCTCAGTTGTTACTTCTGGCTCTACACTCCATGCTTGGGGAACCATATGGGATGCTGGGAATTGAACTTGGGTCAGCTGCATGCAAGGCAAAGGCCCCTACCTGCTTATCACTTCAGCCCCTGGCTATATATGTATCACTGTCACTGTATCACTGTCTTCCCGAGATTATTGATTTTCGGGCACCAATAACATCTCAATATGTCCTGTCACATGACACACATATTTACTATCCTTTATAATACCCAGAGGTTGCTTGCTTGGTCACAGTGTGTTTGCACACTATGGTTAGGTATGTCAGGTGGGGCTTCCTGTGCCACTACAGCTGGAATCTCAGATGTGGGCAGTGTGTGATTGAACTTGAGACCTATGCCTGCAAGGCAGTGCTCTGCTACTGAGTCATATCCCGGGCCCCATCCATTTTTGCTTTTTATTTATTTTTTTTAATTTAATTTTATTATTTCCCCCCAAAATATTATTACACCATTTTAGACATACAATTGCAAGATGCTCATGTCGAGTTTTGGTTCTACAGTGTTCCAACACGCATCCCTCCACCCAAACCCATCTCCCATCACCAATGTACCCACCTCCCTCCCCCTCCTGCACCTCAACTACTTGGCGGGTTCTGTATGTCATTTCTTTTCCTCTTTATATCTTCCCACCAATCTTTCCTGCTCTTCGTGGAATGCAGTGCATTAAAAGACATTACTGTTTCACTATTTTAGTGGACCGGCGTGGCCGTGCGACCTGGGCTCAAACTGGTTTTTGCTCTGTTCATCTGGTCGTGAGGCAGTTTCCCAGCGTCCGGACAGCGAAAATGGTGGCTAGTGTGATGGGCGAGTCTCATCCGGCTGCTTCTGGGACCCCCAGATGTGACAGGCCCACTCCCAAAAGCCATCTGCCCTCCTCGGGGCTCCATACTCAGCTGGGCCCGGTGCGAGCCGAAGTTCCAGCGTCCCCAGCCGCTTATGAGGCTCTGGATGCTATGGGCGATGGCCCCCAGGCAGCTTCTGGGCGGGGCCACCAGGCTCGACAAAATGGAGGGGGGAAAGGGCGACCCCACCTCCATCTGACGAATTCCCAGTGATTCCCGCTTCTGGGAGCCGCCTACCTGGGCTCAAACTGGTTTTGCTCTGTTCATCTGGTCGTGAGGCAGTTTCCCAGCGTCCGGACAGCGAAAATGGTGGCTAGTGTGATGGGGCGAGTCTCATCCGGCTGCTTCTGGGACCCCCCAGATGTGACAGGCCCACTCCCAAAAAGCCATCTGCTCCCTCCTCGGGGCTCCATACTCAGCTGGGCCCGGTGCGAGCCGAAGTTCCAGCGCCCCCAGCCGCTTGTGAGGCTCTGGATGCTATGGGCGATGGCCCCCAGGCAGCTTCTGGGCGGGGCCACCAGGCTCGACAAAATGGAGGGGGAAAGGGCTGACCCCACCTCCATCTGACGAATTCCCAGTGATTCCCGCTTCTGGGAGCCGCCTACCTGGGCTCAAACTGGTTTTGCTCTGTTCATCTGGTCGTGAGGCAGTTTCCCAGCGTCCGGACAGCGAAAATGGTGGCTAGTGTGATGGGCGAAGTCTCATCTGGCTGCTTCAGGGACCCCCCAGAGGCGATGGGCCCACTCCCAAAACCCATCTGCCCTCCCCGGGGCTCCATAGTCAGCTGGGCCCCTGCGCGAGCCGAAGTTCCAGCCTCCCCAGCCGCTCTGAGGCTCTGGATGCTATGGGCGATGGCCCCCAGGCAGCTCCTGGGCGGCCACCAGGCTCGACAAAATGGAGGGGGGAAATTTCTTTTATTTTTTGTTTTTAGGCCACACCCAGCCGTGCTCAGGGGTCACTCCTGGTGGTGCTGGGGATCGAGCCTGGGTTGGCATCTTACCTGCTCTATATTTCTCCAGGATCAAAACTGCTTTTTTAAGACTGTTAAAAGTTGGAGGGTTGTTGAAGATTTTTCAGATGATATTTGATCTGATATGAAAGATGAGGAGTCAGCTTTTGGCCAACCCGACAGTGCTCAGGGCTTATTCTTGGCAGTGCTTGGGACCGTATGTGGTGCTGGGGATCAAGCCTGGTTGACTGTGGGCAAGGCAAGTACCCTGTCTGCTATTCTGTGTGGAGGGTTAGTAGTTCTTAGAGCACCAAAGGGGTATAGCAGTTGATCTGGGGCCTTCACATGGCAGGCATGGGATCCAGCCCTTTTTAATTAATTGTTTTAAAACCTGAATTCTAGCTTTTATATGTACACTTGGGCAAGAAGTGGAGGATAACTTTCCCATATGCCCTAGAAAATTAATTTTTTAATTTTTATTTAATTTTTTTTCTTTTTGGGTCACACCCTGTAATGCTCGAGAGTTACTCCTGGCTCTGCACTCAGGAATTTCTCCTGGTGGAGCTCGGGGACCATATGGCATGCTTGGGATCAAACCCAGGTCAGCCACGTGCAAGGCTAGCGCTCAACCTGCTGTACTATCGCTCGAAAGTTTAGATTCTTGTTTGGCTCTTGCTTCCAGGATTTCTGAATGCATGCATTTCCTTGTTTCTCTCCCTGTTCGATCCCTGTTCAGCTGGGCTGCCAGAATCAGGCAGAAAATGGAAGGACATTTTCTTTGGATCTGCAGTGGTCAGCCCTGTGGTTTCTACTTAGAATCCAGTATTCCCCTTGCTTCTTGCTTTATCATGCTCCCATGTCTTCTCAGGGAGCTAAGCAAAAGGATTTAAAGATACCCATTAACTTGTTGCTGCTGGCATTTGGGTCACAACTGGTAGTTCTCAAGAACTTCCCCTTGGCTCTTGCTTAGGGTTACTCCTGGTGGTGCTCCTACAGGTGCGGGGATAGATCTGTGGTCTGTTTCATGCAAGACAAGCTCCTTAACCCCTGTTCTTTCTCTCCCCAGCCCAGATTTCAAATAAATTCTAGCAGGAAATTGTGGCTTAAGCTTAGCATTAGACAGATGTTACTATAGCTTTTCTTTCTTTTTTTTTTTCTTATTTACTTATTTATTTATAAATTGTATTATATCACCACGAGATAGAGCATTACAAAGCTGTTCATGATTGTGTTTAAGTCATACAGTGTTCCAACACCCGTCCCTCCACCAGTGCATATTTCCCCACCACAATGTCCCCAGTTTCCCTCCCCACCCTACCCCTATCTGTCTCTATGGCAGGCACTTTTCTCCTCTCGCTCTCTTTCTCTTTTCTTTTGTGCATTGTGGTTTGCAGGATACACTGACAAATACCCTTTTTTAAATGTTGGTTGCCAAAGTTTTCCATATTAGAAATTAGAAGGATTTTTAAAATATCCTTATGTATTTAAAAGGAATAGTGATGCTTTAAATAGTATATAAATTATGGCAAATAATTATTTTCTTTTTTTTTTCCGTGTTTCTATTTTATTTATTTATTTATTTTTTAATTTTCCCCCAAAATTTTATTACACCATTTTAGACATGCAATTGCAAGATGCTCATGCAGAGTTCTGGTTCCACAGCGTACCAACACCCATCCCTCCAACCAAAACCCATCTCCCATCACCAATGTCCCAATCTCCCTCCCCTCCCCCCCACCCCAACTACTTAGCGGGTTTTGTATGTCATTTCTCTCCTCTCCACTCTCTCCCCTCCGCCAAACTTTCCTGCACATCGTGGAATGCAGTGGTTTTGTTCTGTCAATCTGGTCGTGAGGTAGGATCCCAGCGTCCGGACGGCAAAGGTGGTGGCTAGTGTGGTGAG